>PVIW01000760.1:0-24490 GCA_004026585.1 Noctilio leporinus | reverse complement strand
TAGCCTAAGATTGGTTTTCTGGCTTTTCAGTCCTCAATAGGTGAGAAGCAGCAAGTTAGAAAGAAAACATAGAATTTAAAATGGTGAGAAGCAACAGCAGATACCTACAGAGCACGAGAAATAGAAAACCTGTGAAAAACACAGCTACGACTTCAAAATCCAATCTTCCACACCATAAATCTCTACCCTTCCCAATAGCCGGGAGGCTGTTAGTGTATTATAACATCAGTGTCTGGCATCTGTGCTGAGGGACTGAAGGCACAGAAGACAGGAAACGGGAGCTGCTGATATCAGTGCTCTTTTTTTTTTAAGAGACTTGAGTTACAAATAATATGTATTAGAAAAAATAAAACACTATAATTTTGTTAAAATGAAATGATTATGTCTTGAATGATTCAACTTCAGTTATTTAAAAAACTTTAAAAACTCACTGATATAAGTAAGATCTGTTCCATTTCTTCTGGGCTCTTCCTTTGTTTGCTTGCAATCTTTTTCCCATCTAACCATTTCCCTGCCCCCTGTCTTCTCCATCTACCTCTCCCCTTTCCTTCAAGCTCACGTGGCCTCACCCCTCCAGCAGCCCTTCCGCCTCTCTGAAGAACGAAAGAGTAAAAAAAATATATATTCTATCAGTACATATTATTTCTAATGCAAAACGAAAAGTCATTGACAGTGCCTTTGTTAACCTATACTGTGGTTCCTGGTTTTAATTAAGTAACCATAAAACAGAATAATAGAACAAAATAAAACTAGGGTATGTCAAGAATAGGTATGAATCTAGGAGAGCCGTTATTAATATTTAAACATTCATCAGTAGTGAATTCTCTTATCACTGTTTTGTTTTGTTTTTTTTTTTAACCAAATATGATTGGGGAAAACAAGTCTTTCCCAGTGGGTTTCTTTTCCTCAAGAAGGAAAACAGGAGCAGATCCCTTTGTGCAAAGTTCTCATCACGTTTTGAACAGATGTATCAATAATAATTTTTAGTCTCCACGTCTGTAAAATGAGAATATCATATCATAAGCCCTAATACATAATGTTATAGGTATTAAATCACCTAAGTGATAAACACTTAGAACAGTGCCTCACAGAGAACACATTCTTTATATTTTAGCTATTAGTATTTTTCATTTAAAGAATAAACTCATCTACTTTCCTGTCTACCTTCTTTCCTCTCTCATACCTCAGTTCTACATTTGTTGAATCCTAATATTTATAGGATTGTTCTAGGCACTGGGTATAAAATATCCAAGCTACTGAGGAGCTCAGTTTAGGCACATCCCTCCTTTTCCACATCAATTTTACATAAAAAATCTGGAATTAACTCTTGATAAGGACTGGTATAAATGTCCTATTTTCACCAGTATAAAAATTATTATTCTGGATTGCAATTACTTTTCTTTCTTTCTTTCTTTCTTTTAACCTATGGGATATATTCCTTGACCAGAAGGGCTTTTGCTGAATCTTTATATCAAAGTTTCCATCTCAGTGCTTTGACATGGTAGATTATCAGCAAATATTTATTGAATAAATTATTATCACACTTTCATCCAACCAGACAAACTTCACAAGGCCCTGTGGAAGCCTTGAGTTCTCACTTGGGGCTCAAAGATAAACCTTTCTCATGCCCAGAAAAATCTCATTTTCCTACCTATGTACCAGATAATACTTATCATGTGGGCTGCTCAACTGGTGCTGAAAAGGGAAAAAAATTATAACAATTAACAAGCTCAACACCAGTACACAAGGATCATGTTACAGGGAATTCTGGTCAAGATGGTGGCGTAAGTAGACATGGCTCACCTCCTTGCACAACCACACCAAAATTACAATTAAAATGTAGAACAACCATCACTCAGAACCATGATAAATTGAATTGAATGAAAGTCTGACAACTACCTAAATATAGAAACCACATCCATCCATACAGGTAGGAGGGGCACAGACATAGAATGGGCTGTTCCCACATCCACATGTGATGGATAAAAATTTAGGAAGAATATTGTGGGAGCAAAGAGTTTCAGCACCACACCAGGGCCCCTAGCCCAGGGTTCCTGTGCCAGGAAGATAAATCTCCATAACTTCTGCTTGCAGAAACCAGTGGGGGTTGAGTCAGTGGGAGAAACTGCTAGAGTTTTAAGCAGGTCCCCTTAGAGAACCCACATATATACTTACTCAGACTCCTTCCTTCAGAACTCCAACACCAGAGTAGCAGCCTGAAAGGTACTAGTGGTATACAGGGAGAAACTAAAATGTCTGTCATCAAGATGGGAACTGGGAGACAGCTTTCTCTGAGATAGAAAGGTGGACAGTGGCCATTGTCCCTTTTCCTTTTCTGAACCCTCTCCTCACAGAGTCAGTAGACAGGTGCCCTATCTGAGACTCCATCAATCAGGCTACCACTGTTTGCCCCAGCCTGGAGATGCCCTGACATTTCATCCCATCCAAATTATAGGCTCTCCCAATCGGTTAACTTTGGCTTTTCCTTATGAGTGGCTGGTCTTGGCTCATGCTGCACAACTTCCTAACTCCTATCATACAATAAATAGTGGCCTCAGAGGGCCTCAGGCTCTATACTTCTTGTAAGTGGCCCCAGGCCTGTCACTAGCAGCAGCCAGCGTAGATTCACAGCTTGGCTTCACTGGGGAATATCCAAGCTCAGAACAAGTTGCAGCCATCTCAGATTGCTTTATAGCTCAGGCAGGGTGCCCCAGGCAAAACAGGATCTGACCTTGGACTACACCACCTGAGAAACCCCAGGGCCAGCACACCTAGTGGACACTACAAACCTCAACGGACTACCACCACCATGCCCCTGCATAGCTGATCCTTCATGGAGGGTGGAGGTTGGTGGTCAGTGGTCACAGCCAGTCCTTGCAGTTGACTGGCCTGGGTAAATCCCTCCCATTGATTTGCCAACAACGATCAAGGCTCTACTACAAGAGGAGGACATATTCAATCCACAAGAAGGGTGCACCTGGAGTAACCAGAATGGGTGATAGGGGAGGCTGTGCCACTGGACCCTTCAGGACACATACAAAATTAGGCCATGATACCAAGACAGGGAGTCTCAGCAGCTCTATTTAATACATAGAAATAAGCACAGGGAAGCTGCCAAAATGGGGAGACAAAGAAACATGGCCCAAATGAAAGAACCAATCAAAACTCCAAAAAAATAAAATAGAGAAAAGCAATGTATTATATACAGAGTTCAAAACACTGGTTATAAGAATACTCAAGGAACATAATAAAGACCTCAACAGCACAAAAAAGATCCAGTTAGAAACAAAGGATACACTAATTAAAATTTAAAAATAAAAAACTTACAGGGAAACAGTAGAGTGGATGAAGATGAGAATCAAATCAATGATTTAGAATATAAGAAATAAAATAATAATACAACAACAAGAAAAAGAGAATCAAAAAATAAATGAGGATAGTGTGAGTAGCCTCTAGGGCAACTTTAAGCAGTCCAATATTCACATGTAGGGATGCCAGAAGGAGAAGAGAAAGAGAAAACTGGACCTCTTTCTGGAAAAAAAAATAATGAAAGAAAACTTTCCTAACGTGGTGAAGGAAATAGACATGCAATTCCAGGAAGAACAGAGAGCCCCAAACAAAATAGATGCGAAGAGGCCCACTCCAAGACACATCATAATTAAAATGCCAAAGTTTAAGCATAATGAGAGAATTTAAAAGCAGCAAGAGAAAAGAAGTTAGTTATCTACAGGGGAATTTCCATAAGACTGTCAGCTGATTTCTCAAAAGAAACTTCAGACTAGAGGGGACTGGCAAGAAGTATTCAAAATAATGAAAAGTAACAACCTACAACCAAGATTGCTCTAACCAGTAAAGCTATCACTTAGAACAAAAAGGAAAATAAGCATTTCCCAGACAAGAACAACCTAAAGGAGTTCATCATCACCTAACCATTATTATATGAAATATTAAAGGGGTTTAATTTTTAAAAAGATCAAAATTATGAACAATAAAATGGCAAATATCTATCAACAATCGAATCTAAAATAACAAACTAAGCAAACAAGAAGAACAGAGACAGAATCATGGATATATAGAGCATTTTTGATGGTTTCCAGATGGGAGGGGGCTGTGGAGGAATGGGTGAAGAGGTGAGAGGATTAAGAAGTGCAAACAGGTCATTATGGAACAGCCATGGGGATGTAAAGTACAGTATAGGAAATGGAGTAGCCCAAGAACCTATTCACGACTCATGGACATGAACAATGGCATAGGGATTACCTGAAGGAGTGGGAGGTGCTGGGTAAAGGGGGTCAAAGGGGTAAAAGTTGGGACAACTGTAATAGTATAATCAATAAAACATAATTAAAATTTTAAACAGCAAAAAACAAATGGATTATATAATACTGAGAGGAGGGATAGTCATTATTCTCCAAAATTAGAATCGTTTTGCCTGCTGAGCGAGGACCAAGGATACAAGGCACAACAAGAAATAAGCAACCAGAGCCAAACTCCAGGGAAGACACTAAAACCAGCTCCTAGATCCACACACTCACAGCTGTTGCTGAGGGAGGTGCAGATGCTACTGATGGAAATACCTGGAAAAGGTCAAGTGGCTTTCAAGTATATTTTTAGCAACTAATTGCTCTGTTCAGTCTCCAAGTCCTAATGTAAATTAAGTCACACAGGAACGACCAGGTTCACCCACGCACGACAGTTCCCGAAGAGCTGGATATAGCAATCTTTGAAACACCCTGATCTTGCTCAACCTCTTCATCTCCTAGATCAGAGAACTGAGCCTTGCATGATTGTCCAGAGACACACAGCTAGCTTGCATTCTGTGGCCCTAGAAGCCAATTTGAAACCACAGCCCAGGCTCTTCAAGATATACTTGCTGCCTTGAGGAAGAGGTGGGGCTAACCCATGTGTTTTCTCTCCTGGGGGATGTGAACCCCAGAGCAAAACGCGCCCCAGCGAAAAGAAAGCTGGACCCTAGGGTAAACTGGAGGCAATACTGAGGGTAAAATGCTGATAAGATCAAAGTACAAATGTTTTATGAACTGATGAGCTAGATACTTAAATTACAAAATAATCTTATCTCTCTATAAATTTTCCAATTCACAAACAAATACTCTCCCCCTTTGTGTTTTTGCTCAGGCTGCCTCTCCTTCTGAAATACTTCTGTTCTGCCCTGCTTATTCTTTGGTTATAGCTCAGCTGACTACCTATTTTCCATGAAAGCTCCTAACCCTGGCTGACTATTGGAATCTGTTGGGAAACTTTCTAAAGACATTGAATACCAATGTGCAGGCCCTACTCCCAAGAATCCTGGCTCCTGGGAGCAACAGTCCTCATCACACATTTTAGTAGCATCTGAATAATCTCCTTGTTAAAACACAGATGCTGAGCTCCACTCTTGAAGTTTCTGACTGGGGTGTGGGGGTGTCTGGGGTAAGGCCCAAGAATTTACAGTCTTAGAAAACTCATAGATGTCATGCTAATGATAGTCAGGGATTACATTCTGAAAACCTCCAGCTTGCAGTATACTCCCGGCATTAATAGCTTTTAGATGCTCTTGGGTGATAAGAATGTGTGATCAGGGTTTCAAGTCACTCATTAGAACTTGAAACACAACCCAAAAAACTCTAACTGAAATAGCCTCTCCTTTGCATGTACCTGCCAGGTAGTTGAGAGTCTAAATTCTGGAATCAGGCTCTCTGAGCTAGAGTCGGGTTCATCACTTACTAACTGTGGGATCACAGGCCATTTACTTAACCTCTCTATGCTTCAATTTCCTCATCAGCACAACAGAAAGATAATAAAAGCACCATTCTTACTGTTTTTCTGAAAATTAAATGAACTATATAAACACATGTAAAAACATTTTGAAGAGAGAAGGCATGTATTTACACTTAACACTACATCACATGTACTGTTATAGGGCTCACATTATCTAAAGTGCAACTATATTTATTGGGCACCTCATGTACCAGAAATTTTGCTATCAATTTAATATGTATCTCACTTAATTCTTTAGCCAACTTTTGAGATGGACAGCACCATTTTTTTTTTTTTTCAGTTGAGGAAATGGAAATTTTAAGATGGCAGATTGCCTATAACTAGAGTCAGAAAGAGATAGAGCCTGGATTCAAACACAGCTGGTCTAACTCCACCTTCCATTATCTATGTACCTAAAATGTTTCTCCTTCTTGATTGGACTATTCCTAAAGACAGGATCTAGGTCTGATCAAATTATGTTTTGCACCAGTGCCTAGCACTGTGCCTTGCTCTGCATTTATCAAATATCTGTTGAGTACGTGAATAAATATGCAAGTGAGAAAAATAATAACCCCAGCAGTATGTTTAAGATAAATGTTGAAAAAGGCTCTATAATATGGTGAAACCGATTTCATTCATCTAATTAATCTCTAGGCAATTAAGTGAATAAAAGTCTTCATTTTAGGTTATTACACAGCTATTTTCACCATCTATCCTCAAAGCAATATTGGATCTGTCAAACACACAGTCAACTGTGATTTGCTTGATAAATATGATCATTGTGTGAAAATGCTAAGGCAGCAAAAACTCAGGGATCTCATCCAGTTCAAATGAACATGGTTCCTCTAGAGGGCACCTTGGGAGCTTTCTTCTCAAATCACAAACAATATGGCCTCTGTCAACTGATGGCTCCCTTAGATCCACAGAACTTAGGTGCAGACCCCCATGCCCACACACATCAGTACTACATGGCCCTGTCCTTTGTCTTTAGATGATTAAACCAGGGATAGAACTCCTACCCAAACGGAGTCAAAAATATTTGTTTCTCAGACTTTAGGATTTGGTTTGAGAAACTGTAGCATGAGACTTGCAGCAACTTGTCTTGGACACCTTTAAATGCTCTGCCAGGAATAAGAGAGAAGCCAAAATAAGACTAAGAAAGAGAATACTCTATGAGATTCTGAGGTCTATATGTATTTCTTCCCTGGGATCCTAATTATTCTCTCTCTCTTTAATTAAGCTAGATCAAATTATCTACTGTTTCTTATAACCAGAGAGTCATTATCAATACCCTCCCCCACAAAATTGCTCAGGGCTTTCTCATGACTCTTAAATCAGCCCCCAACTCTTCAGCATTCTGGTTCTCTTAGAAAACTAAGAAGGGCATTACTACTAGATGAGTGTCTTTCAAACTATGGGTTGTATGAGCCATTAGTGGGTCATGACATATATTTATTGGATCAATCCCAATTTTTAAAAATAAAATGGAATTTAATAGAAAATATCATAGCATCTCACGTGCAAGACTTTTTATGTAACTTTGTTTAAGTTACATAAATAGACATAGGATTATACTGAGTCATCATTTCCTATCAGGGAAGCAGTATAAAAAGAGAGAAAAGAAAGAAACTATACAATCTAATTTCGTACACTTTTTAAGTTCTCAGTGGCTGAAACCACATACCATGGTTACTTGAAATATTTTCAGAACCAGCTGTAGACATATCAAGAGGTCACTCCCAACAAACTAGAAGGATCATTTCCACTGGAGAATCAGTGAACCATAACATGCTGGCAGTAGTAATTTGAAGCTGATCTTTGGGGTTTCATGGTTGTATTAATGTAGTAACAATCCACGAGGCTTTACCTAAATCCAACTGAACAACTGCTCTACTAGGAATACAACCAGTAATCCCTTGACAAGTACTGACAGAATACCCACTAAATGTGAATGCTTGGGAAGTTGTAATACAGGCTACCACATGGCCTACTTTCATTATTTTTGTGTGGACTACAGCCCAGCATAGCTCTAATGAGCAGTAATAGGTTTCCAAACAAGACCCTATTACATGACACAGCCTGAAAAAGACAACTGTTGCTCATAAAAGTCCTCTTAATCCTAATAAACAGGACAAGTGCACTGCAACATTGGCAGAGCGTTTGCAGAGATTGGGCAGCCTTTGTTCCCAGACATGTGATTTTGGAATTAACACTCTCAGACTCCAATACCCACCTCCTGAATGTATACTATTCCTTTAACAGGCATACGGGGTGACCCCTAAAGGGGCCTTCAAAGAGCTTGCAGTCTTGTCGAAAAGCATAGCGGATCAAGAAAGGTTTCACAGAGGTTTCACAGAGGGAAGACAAAAACTAAGCTTGAAGAATGTGTGGGACTAGAAAGTCAAGGAAAAGAGAGGAGTGATACAATACAAGGCATGCTGGTGTGAATGGGCATGCTGGAGGGGTAGATTGTCAGGCAGAAGCCATGAGAGGTTACTCTGGAGCATAGAAAGAGTGTGAAGGCAAAAGAAGGCCAACATATGGAGCACATCCAGATGGGCACACACAGACACATGTGCATGCACACAAACATGTACCACCACATGCACACTCATTTCCTCACCTCCTGATTACATAGAAAGTGTCTAAGAAAAGCGTGTATTAGAATGTAATACAAAGAGCACTGAGTATGCAGTTTCTTCCCCTGCAAATGGAAGGGGTTGCTAGGGCTGGGGGTGGGGGGGATCCAGGGATCCTCTCTATCTCTGGTCTGTGACATTGGGAAACTTCGCAGCTGAGGACAATGGAGACATATGAGCACTTCCTTTGTACTGACAGTGCTTAGAACCTGCTTATCGGGTTCCTCCCTGCACCGCACCACTCTGCTCCCCTCTCTTGGGGAGCCATTCTAATCAACTGAGTGCACCAAAAGCAGAAAGCTCCTGACGGTGAGCCCCACACCCAGCTGGAGAAGGCTTCTCTGAACATCTTCAGTTCCAGAACCTGACTGCTCCTGCACCTGCCCCTCCAAGTGGGGCATGGACAAAGGGAGGGGCTGCCAAAGATCAAGGGGCAGGTGGTCCCCGCACTTGACAGTTTACAGAGAACTTGCATTATCGTGGTCTAATTATACTGCATGGATTTTGGGAGGTAGATCGCATTGTTCCCATTCCATAGAAGAGCCACTCTGCTGGAAGCAGAGGTCACTGATGGTCATCAGGCAGAGCTGGGGCTCCCACCAGACCCTGTTAACTCTGAACTCCGAGCTGCTGCAGTTCCCACGGTTGCCTCTCAGATAAGCCACAAGGCCACACGTAATTAGAGGCGAGATTATGTGGTACCCCGACTGGAAGTGCTGGAGGAATGCGGAGAGTTAATTAAGAAAAGGCAAAGGGCATTAAGAAGACAGCTGGGGAGGATGTGTTGTGGAAGTTCTGGAGATGGAGGAGAACAGGACCAGGTGTATTTATAGACTAATAATGTGCAGAAGGTGGGAAAATGTGCTACCTCCGGCAGTTCTCATCAAGTTAATAGATGTTGCCAATTACTGTGGTAACATTTTTAATTGTATCTTAGCTCTGAAGAGAATAAAAATGGAATTTCCTCATCTTTGCCTCAGATCTGTTAGAGATAGGCGTTCGGGTATACGACTCCAGTGTGGACATAGCTGCCCAGAGTCTGTGCCCACGCAACACAAAGTGTTACACACAGCTATTTCAGACCCGCCCAGGGTTGCAAGGAGCTGTTCCAAAAAGAGCACCTGCTCGATGAATTCATAAGGAACATAAGAAGCAAGTGTGCGAGGGATGAGGTGAGGATCATGTGGAGACCCCATGATGAAGATGGTCCCCCCCAAAAATAATGTTTACCTAGTATTCATGTGCTTTCTGATGGTGGGTTGGTCCCTGTGATGCAGTGCTTTGTGTGTGTGACCTTATTTAATTCCCAGAATTCATGTAATTATTAGAAGAATGCCTGTCTCCCCTCTAAACTATAAATTTCTTACAGGGAGGGGCTCTTGTCTGCCTCATCCACCATCATCACTTGACTTCTAACTTTTGGTTATGCTGGTGAACAAATGATCAAAATTCCTACTGGGAAGGTACAGGTTTTGTCTGTTTTACTGACAAGGGACTGTAGGCTCAGAGGAGCTCAGTGGCTCGTCAAAGGCAGTGCAGCTAATAAATGACAGCTTTCGGATTCAAAGCCAGGTCAGGTGGACTCAGCCTGCAGTGCACCCTATGAGGCACCATGGAGGCTGCCTTTCTTAATGGGAGAAGTAGCGGGGAAGGGAGAAAATGCCCACTACGTGTTCACCAGCTGCTCTCTGCCTGACCCCTTCCTTCTTTGTGTCATTTACCCTTAAAAAGAAGTGCCCAGAAACTGCAAATGCAGAAAGGCAGGCCCTGAGAATTTAAGTGACTTGCTCAAGAGTCCTCAGGAACAAAGGAAAATAGGGAGAATTGAAATGATTCTGTAACCTTGACGGAGCTTCCCTTTACTTCTTGGTTCCCAGAGAACGATACCACACAGATCAATCTACGTCCAGCTGATGGACACTTAGGCTGCTTCCAGCTCCTGGTGATTGTAAATAACGCTGCAGGGAACATGGGGATGCTTATGTACTTTTGAATTAGTGTTTTGGGTTTTTTCAGATATATTCCCAGAAGTGGGTCAAAAGGCAGATCCATTTTTAAGTGCCCATCAGTAGATGAATAGATAAAACAACTACGGGACATTTACACAATAGAATACTAGTTGGCCATAAAAAAAAGAAAATGTTACCCTTAGAGACAGCATGGATGGACCTGGAGACCATTATGCTAAGTGAAAGAAGCCAGTCAGAGAAAGACAGATACTCTATGACTTCATCATCATATGTGGAATCTAATAAATAAACTGAACTAACAAGCAAAATAGAGATAGACTCATAAATAGAAAGCAGGCTGACAGCTCTGGAGTGAGGGGTTGTGGGGGGTTGAGGATGAAGCAAA
The DNA here is from genome assembly GCA_004026585.1 of Noctilio leporinus. Classification (NCBI taxonomy): domain Eukaryota; kingdom Metazoa; phylum Chordata; class Mammalia; order Chiroptera; family Noctilionidae; genus Noctilio; species Noctilio leporinus. Next base: position 13,739 of record PVIW01000760.1, on the reverse strand, counting down.
AAATGAAAAGGACTCATGGACATGGACAACAGTGCCATGATTTCGGGAGGGTATGAGGGGATCAGATGGTAATGGGAAAAATACAATAAAAATTTTAATATAAACATATAATAAGAGATAATTTATAAACAAATGATGTCCTGAAAACAGGGCATTATGGGGAATAAAATAAAAGTATATGGTTTCCTGTTTCTATAAATAATTCTTTTAGGAACAACTCAAAGACAAATCATGATACATATAATTCTCTGATGATCACTCCCACCCCTGACCCCACCACCCCTTTCAATGTTTTTCTTTCTGATTTCTACATCCAGTGCCCTCATGATTCTCATCCTCCTACCCCAGGGCCCATAATTGTCCCCCACTCAAGCCTGCCGTTCCTGGATAATATTTTGGGCTCAACCACCAGCAGCCCATGGATATGCCCAAGCTCTCAGCCAACAACAGCCAAAGGGAGCTAATTTAATCAATGTAAAAATCCCCTTTTATAACAAGCAGGAACATCTCAGGTGGGGCAGCAGGGCAGACCATCTTAACCAGTTATATAGCAGATCATCAAATAACATTGTTTCATTCAATGTTATTTTTATAATGCTAATTAGATGCTATAGGAACTTCATCCTTGTTTATAGTAATTAGCCTATGATAAAATCTGTTTCCTTATCTATTCATTTTACTAAAAGCCACAGAACCTAGCAATCATGACATTAAATGAAGCCTTAACTATGCATGTACCAAGCACTGAATTTACCTCCTGCCCAGCATTATTCTGTAAGCAGAAAATATGTGAATTAAATGCTGCTCTTGCCTAGTTCTAAGAGTGCACAGATATGCTAACACCCCCAAGTCTCTGTACCCAGGACCTGCACAGAGAATTCATGGCACAGCACACACTTGTCAAGTCAGAAAAAGAAACCTGGCTGATCAGAAGATCAGACAGCTTCAATTCAAAGTTATCACTGGTCCTTTCTTAGCTCCACCTCCTCCTCACTCCAGCCTCATTGGGTACATCTTACTAGGAGGCAGCGACAGAGTGTAGAAACATGCACTTTGCAACTCAGAGAGACCTTGGTTCAAATCTTAGCCCCTCCATCCACCAACTTCGTACCTCAACAAGTGGCTGACCTCTCTGATAGTCAGAATTTTCATCTCACCAAACTCCTTTGGTTTGAGGGAAGAACATACTTCCCTCAAAGGGTTGTTGTAAGAACTAGACTTCACTTAAAGGTTATTATAAGAATTAAATAACATGGCACTCCTAGTATAGGCTAAGGAATACCCAACACATGCTAGCCATTAGTGTGGTTCTGGTCCTCCCAATGAGTCAGTCTTTGACCCTCACTGCTGTCCTAAGCCCCCATTCCCACCTTCTACCTGCATAGATACTGCTGTGGGCACATATCCTGGCTAAGAGGAGAAACAGACAAAATTGCCAGATTCTATTGACAGGTAGAGATACTTAGTCTATCGCCCTACACACTCACACACACACAAACACACACACACACACACACACACACACACAACATTCCTCCTGTCCCCAGCCAAGTCCAGAGTCCACTTGTGGAAAACTCTAGGCCCTGGAAAACCAAGTCCAAGCTGAGGGTGCACACCCCTGACACAGGGCAGCAGCCTTTTCTGAGAGACTCCTCACACCTGCATCCATCAGGCCCATAAAAGGACAGCCCCAGGGACGAGCCAGAAGGCAGACCCTCCGGGACAATTAAAATTAAACTGAACCAGACACTCTGGAATCCTCTCCTGGGAATCGTTCTGCCTGGTCCAGGGCTGGGGCAACATCAGATAATAGGTCCTTTTTCATCCTTAATGTCTCTGATTCAGAAAGTTTACAAGATCAATTGCTATAAGCGCTAATGTGAGGAGATGAGGCAGCAAGTCGCTGTGCGCCCAGCATCAGCTAATTTCTTCACTTCTAACTAGAGCCCACAGGGACCCACTTATTCAACCCTGAGAATTCACCTTGCTCAATCACCTCTCCCATCTGCAAGTTCCCTCTAAATAAAGAATTTGAATTACAACCCAGCAAGAACAGCACACCAGCCTTAAACCAGCCAGTACTTCCTAGGTTTCAAAGAAAGGTCTTGCTTAACACACTTCTGCTACTGCCCAGGGTAAGGCTCATGGGTCCAGAGGTCTTCACACCCAGGGTCCCAGGGACCTGGTATTTTCAAGGATTATCTAAAGAAACGCAATTCCACATGCTCTCAAACTTTATTATGGGTTTAAACCCCATTTCTACCTTTTCCTACACCTTGGTTTCCTCCCCTGCAGAGGGGAGTAACAATAGATTTGTGGGCGTATAACTAAACCATGCCAGTAATGTGCTTAATGAGGCATCTGCACTTAGTAAAGGCCAACTGTCCATTATGCTTAGGCTCCTGAATGCCAGCACACTCTACTCATTCAAGATTAAGTCAAAATCAACCAATGCCACAAAGTTCTTGTGTGTTTCATGGGGGGGGGGGGGGACTATCCTCAGACTTCGTTTTAGCTGCTGCATCCCCTGAAAGCAGTGACAGCCTTTTCATTTTCTTTTATTATTTTCCCTTACTCCTTTATTCATATAATAAGTTAAACCTTCCCCACGGGAAGCCACAGACAGGAACAATGATGGCTGGTGACAGTTGTAGGAAATGAAGCCTGGCAATAGCATGGAAGAAGAAAACGTTACCTTCCGTCCAGGAAACCGACATCGTCCAGATGGAAGCGTCACCCAGAAGGTGCATAGCTAGTACTGATTGTTCTAGAAAGGCTATATCCCACAGGACCCTTCTATGTCCCTACCAGGACACTACTCCTCTTTCCCCACCATTTTCAGCACATTTCCCTTAATGATGGCAGAATTTAACAACTTTTTCTACACTGCTGGCTCTGGGGGATTCTAGAAAGTCTGGGAGAGAAGTTTCAATTTGTTCACTTGCTGAGAATGAATTCTGCCTCATATAACTCCTGACAAATTGCCATTTTTAAAGGGTTTGTTAATTTCCAATGAGCAAATGGCACATCAGATATCTTATTTATCCAACAGATGCTCCTGAGCAAAACAAATGGTTCTTGTTTAACAAACATGGAAACATCTTGTCAGCTTTAATCATCCTGTTTAACTGTCAGGGGAGGGTCCTGTGAGTTGTGAAGAAAATATGAGCTGCCTCCCTGTGGGGTTCTCCAAAGGGCAGGGGCAGGTAGCCGCTTCAGTGAAAGGGAATGATACGAAGCTCCTTTCATCACTGCCGAAGAAGACAAAGGACTTTGGAGTTCTCCTTTCTCTGACAATATCAGATATTTCTGATTCAAGTTTATTTTGATCCAGAAATATCTTTGGTGGTGACTATGAAAATAGTCTTGAAGGAGACGGCCGCCATCTGACACATAGAGGCAGTATAAAACTGTGGTTAAAATATCTTCGGAGTAAGCCTCAGTTGGATCTCAGCTCTGAATTAAACTGTGTGAATTTAACTGTGTGAATTTGGACTGCTTACATACCACTCTCAACCTCAGTCCCCTCCCCTGTGAAGCAGGTCTACCAATGACATGAAGGGCGAAGATGCTAACAATAAAAACACATGGCCATCCTATTCATCCTAATTACAGTTTTTGAAATTAAATAGAACTGAAAATGGGTAAATCAAAGGGCCAGGACATTTGTCGGTGTGATGGCCAATGACGCCAGTTAAAAATGAAATATAAACAGGTTGGAGTCCACCCAAGCCCCCAAACCTTCGCCTGATGTCATAATTACTTTCAGCCAGTGAGCTAAGGATCTGGCTGGATCAGGAGGCAAAGTGGGCAGGGAAAGAAGGAAAGGAACAAGCTGGGAATGCACAAGGACACATGAGGAGACATGATGGTAGACCTCCGCCAAGTTCAAATGCATGAGGGTAAATCCATCTGCCAATGGCTGCAGCACCATACAACATATTAATTATGAGAGGGATGGCATTTCAAAGCCTCCCTGCTGGGAATTACCTTGGGACAACATCTAACTTGCGGAAAATCCATTTACTCTGCAGTATGGATGCTTCAGAAAAATGTGAAGTGAGCTTGCCCCCAACTGAGTGTGGCATTAGCAAGTGTTTTCTGACAGAGTGGCAGATATAAGCCAACCTGAAGGCTTGGAAGATCGGAAGAATGCCCAGACATGGTTAATTACCTGACAGAAACCTAGCAGTAACTATGTGAGGTAGACACATGATTATCACCGATAGACTGATGAAGAAGTTGAGGCTGATAAAATGTGAAAATATTAGAGCTTCTAATGAAGAAGCCAATATGTCTATCTTAGGAAACATTCTCTTAACAACTCTGAAACTCTGAAAATGTGTGAAAGAAGGTCCAGGTAGCTGTAAAAGTAAGGCAACTTTTCACCAGAACTCTAGAAAAGAGCAAGTTTTAAGCTGTTGGCCTGAAACTACATGCCCTGTCTCCATCATCCCAGCAAAGGGGCTGAAGACCTGCAGGGAGACAACCTCATGGCACATATGCAGAAGAGTAATGGATGTTCGCGCAGATCAGATATGAGATCAGTAGGTGATAAAGAGCTTGGGAAAATGTTTCAAGTATCTGGTGTGAGAAGGCACTCTATGCCATGCTAAGAATTTGAAATTTAATCTCTAATCTGGTTTTCCTCAATCTTGCCTCCTTAAAAAATCTATGGTAGATGCTATTCACATCAGACACCTTGAGTATGTATACCAGGATTTTTAAAAAAGCTAAATCTTTAGTAAAATCTGGCACCTATATCTCTTATGGTTCATCCAAAAAGGCAGCTTATTATGTTCTGTAAGAGAGACAAAAGAGGCTAGGGACACATTAACTATTGTTCAATTGATTTCTGTTCATTTAGGAATGCAAGTATGTAAGAATGACATAATTTTACTGACAACCTTGAATTGCCTCAAATTTACCAAAAAAAGAAAAAAGGCAGAAACAGAGGAGAGATAACTCATCAACATCAGTGCTTTATTACTGGCCACAAAATTTTTGTGACACACTTCCCAAGTAATCATGACTCACCAGTGTGTCATTACACATTTATTTAAACTTTTATAGTTGTCTCTTGACTTTAACAGTAGCATTTAACCAAAGGATAACCTTATTTAGTCTGCATTTTAGAAAAATTCCAAGACAACATAAAGGATTGACACAAGTGGTTGATAAAACCAAAGACAGAGAAGGCAGAGAAGACATTGGTCCAAGATAAAGAGGATGAGGACCTAGTTTAAGGAGGTGTCAGTAAGAAGAGAACAATGCAGTTGGGAAAGGTCTTGCAGGTGTCATAAGCTTGGGATGGGGATCAAGTAAGTGGAGATGATGGGGAGACTGGAGCAAGAGAATCCAAATTGACTTATCTAGGTCAGACTAGTAGATGGATAGTAATATTCTGAGATTGCCTAAGTGATCAGGAGGAATAATTTAAGCAAGTTGGAAGAAATAGGTGTAGTTTTTCTGTATCGAGAGAGTAGTGTTATGTCCTGTTATGGATAGTTTGGACTTTGAGATATATGGGAACAAGCTCAGTAGAGCTGTCCAGCATCATCTATGCAATACAGGGGAAGAAATACCTACCTGGGCAGGGGACATGCATGTCTATAATTCCAGAGACAGTAGAGTAAGAAAAGGGTTCAGTGGTCTTTATAGGAACTAACAGCAGTGACAATAGTGGGTATACTTTTCTGGAAAAAAGAATGGATCTTTTTAAAAACCAACCAAGCAATGATAGAACATCCTGAAAACGCTGACATGTACGAGGTCTGCAAATCAAAAGGTAGTCAATGAAGGATGCAGCCCAGAGATGATCAAGACGATAGAAAGAAAAACAAGAAAATCACCGTGGTCAAGGAAGGACAAAGACTCTAGAAGGAAGTAGACAATATCAAGAACATCCGCTGAAGTCAGGTGGGATGAAGAATGAAAAGAGCATCAGGCTTGGCAATAGGAGCTCCCCGATGACCACCATCCAGGTAGCAATGGTAGGGAGACCAGATTGAGTGGGTTCAAAGGCGGTTTGAAAGTGAGGAAGTATACTCATTATATATAATTTCATGGAATTAAGCAATGAAGAACAGGGAGCCAACAGGCAAGTCATTTGACTAAAGAGAACAGATGTGTTTTCTTTTTTCCTTTCTTTTCCAGGATGGAAGAGGATTTATGATTTTGTTTTAAAAAGCAGGGAATAGAGTTTAAAGACACCAGACTTGGAGAATAAGTGATAAAGCAAGCTCCTGAAAGGTGGGAAGAGACAAGATTTAAAAACGCAAATAAAAATCTAAGTTCATTCAGAAGGCACAGCTAATCTTCCAACACAGTAGGAAAATAAGAGAAAAGAGACTAAACTTTAGGTAGAGAGGGAGGGGCAAGGAAAAGTTGGGTACATTTCTATGTTGTAGTCTCCTTTTGTTTTTTTGTTTTTTTTTGGTGAGACAGAAGGCTCCATGATTGTTGTAAGGGGCAAGGAAGGGAGCGGGGAGCTAATGATGTGAGCGGTAAAGATTTGAACTAGCTCCTGTGAGAAACAGGAGGGGAACTAATGCAAAAACAAACAAACAAACACACACACACCACTATGTAGCAATACAAAGAAAAGCAAGGGCTGTTTGGCTTAGCACATAAGAAGAGTGGAGAGGAGCTGGTGCTAGGCTGTTATGATTCTCTTCCTCCAAAAATGGAATGGCATGCAGTTGGTGCCTCCCAAATTACTACAGACAAGGATAACAAATTCAGTTATGTCTCTGGATGTAACGATCCGATGTAATGTGACAAAAGCCACAACCCCACATCAGCTCTGCTCCTGGCAAGGAAAAAGCAGCCTCTTGTGTCAGCGCCAGCCTGTCAGTAATTTATCTCCAGCTCTTTCAACCTCTAAACCAAGACCCTTCTCCTCTGGCGCATCTCCTCCTCCTCACGTGCACTGTTTCTAGCAAGACCGTGAATCTAGAATAGATGCCCCTACCTTGCAGACTGAAGAAGGGATAACCAAGGAACTGATATTCACAAGGAAAGATTTTAACGGAAATGGGACTGGGGAAGGAACTGCTATTTGTATTAACGCAGGTCCTGTTTGCAACATGGTCACAAAATGTCAGCCTGGGTTGCTCCACCAGATGAGCCCATGAATGAATATTAATTTTTAAAAACCCTTTCCAAGTACTAGCTTTTTATAAAGCACAGTGTTTACCCAGGGGACTGGCTATATAAAGGCAGTTAAACAGAGACACTCTAATTCATTGTGTTTCTAGGGTCTTGGGAAATAGAAATCCTTTAAGTACCTTTACTCGGCTTCCTGGGAGCTACTTTTCAAGGTTTAAATTGCTTATATTTCACACTCCTCAATTCCTAAATTCCATTTACAAATCGAAGTAGCTTTTGAGCAATTTGATGGGAGTGAAATGAATTAAGAAAGAACAAACATCAAATATATACCTTTGGTCATTTTTTATTAAATTTTTTTTTCTTTTTTTCTTTTTTTTTTTTTTTCCTCTCCTAACCTCATTTCCGATGATGCTCTGAGCTGGTCCGGTGTGTTCAGCTTTGGCCTGGAGATCAGGTATATTGACAGGAAAGGACATGTTGCCATGGTCTTCTTGGAAAACTAACTTCTGATTCCAATGAGATCATGAAGTTTGTTCTCTCAGTGCATCAGAGTTGACCTGGTTCATGTCTCAGAGTCCCAGGCTGAAGAAGAGCTTTTTCTGGAATAACATTCCTTCACTCATCATCACTCAACTCCAGGCTCTACCGCTCATCTTGGGCATTTCATAACACTGATCTATAACTCATCTAAATAAAGTCAGTCTCTTAGCCCTGGGAGGGTTCTCAGAGGTCACCTTGTAGAGCTGGTTTTCAAACCACTGGGGATGAATATATTTTCCTTAATTATTGCAGGCTGGTATTCTTGTCAATGCAATAAAATATCACAGAATGTCAAATTGTTATACAAGTTTCTGAAGACTTTCAATGGATATATTTATTTACACTTACTTTTTCACCAGTAGCAGTGTGTGGACCACCACTAATCTCTGTACTCTTGAGTAACACCAGTGCTACTAATACAAACTCCCATTCTTCAGTTAAGGAAGCTGAAATGCACCGGGAGGAAGTAACCACAAACACATGGTTTCTTGGCAGGAGAGTTTGGTTAGAACCAGAACCTCTGATGCCACCCACAATATACTGAATCTCCTCAGACTCAGACCCACTTAGGCATAGATTAAGAGAGATGGATTCCTGCACAAAGACTCCTCATTACCTGCACCCTATGTGTTTTGATTCTGCTAAGAGTGTGTATGTATATATATAAAAGACTGAGTAGGTTCCTTGTTATGTACACACTATTTTTTAAATTAATTCATTGTTATATTATAATTGTCCTATTTTCCCCCATTGACCCCCCTACGCCACCTACCCTATCCCCTTTCCCACAGTCAATCCCCACAGGTTGTCCATGTCCATGGGTCATTTATACTAGGTCCTTGATTAAAGTCTTCCCCTTCTTTGCCTCTTTCTCCTCCTCCCCTTTCCCCTCTGGTCACTGAAAGTCTGTTCCTTGTTTCCATGCCTCTGGCTCTATTTTGCTTGTTTATTTATTTTATTCATGAGTGTCCTGTATTGGGTGAGATCATATGGTATTTGTCTTTTGCTGCCTGGTTTACTTCACTTAGCATAATACTCTCCAGTTCCATCCATATTGTCACAAAAAATAGGAGTTCTTTCTTTCTCTCTGCTGCATAGTATTCCATTGTGTATATTGAGGCAGGCCTTTAAACCTGCCAGATTACGCTGAGTTCCTCAATTTTACAGTCATGTGACAACCTGTAATGGTCCTTTATTGCTTTTTATCACAGTTAGCAGTTACATCTTTGAGTTTCGATCACTGTCAGTTTTCCCTGCTGGACTGTAAATGCTAAGCAGAAAGAGACCATGTCTGCTTGGCCTATTATTAGATGCTGGTGCTGCTACAGTGCCTGACTTCTAGTAGATGTTCAGCAGATGTTTAGCAGATGTTTGCTGAAGGAATTAATTAACAAGCAAAGCAGTAATGCTAGGGTGGCATGCCAGGACCACCTGCAGGAACGGGTGAGAGCTGGCAATATGCTCAGAGCTGCCCTCCGGAGGACACAAGGACTGCCACCAAGCTGACCCACAGGCTACTGGTGACTTCCAACATTTTCTCCAGGGAAGCCAGGTTCCTCAAGCCTTGCATCTTGTCCAGGCTTATTTCAAGTGGCCCTTGATCAACATAGCAGGGAGGGGGCAGCAGGCTCCCTTCCTGTCCTAAGTCCCTTCCTTCCTTCCTTCCTCCCTGTAATTATGCACAGGTGAATACTATGTGAGGCAATGCATTCAGAGATGATCTGGAAGGATTTTTGCCTAGAAACTGTTAATAATCTAGTTAGGAAGAGAGATAAGTGCACCTAATCAGTTAATGAGAAAACCCAGCAAAAATACACTAAGACAACAATGGCTCTAGGATTTTCTACTCCTAGGACTGTGTTTTAAGCCCTTCGTAATCAGATCACCTCCCACCTGGTGGAGGCTTACCCAGGATGCAAAGCCCCATTCCTCAGCCTCTCCAATCATCACTCTTATTTCTGTCTCTGAATCTCTATCCCCTGCTGAGCTCTGGCTAAAATATCACCAACTGCCTCCACGGGATTTTGCTAGGTCCCATGTTGCCAGACTGGCTCCAATTCCACCACCTCTGAGACCTCCACTAACCTCTGGATTCCTATGGCACAAAATATCTGGATCACACCGATGAACAGTGAGGCCAGCAGGCTGCATGACAAGCTCTCTGAAGGGAGCAACTGTGGCTGGTATATATTCAGGTGCTCCACAGTGCTCCAAGTGGGGAAACGTAAATAAATCCTTCAGTGGAAACAGCACTGCGAGGCCAAAACAATTTCCTTTCAGGTCATTTTCTGGGTCTGCCACCACCATGAGCGCACATAAGCAAATTTGGGGCAACAAATGCACATAGGTGTCATTGAAAGGCATTGAGCCTTGTCTTGAAGCAGCTATATTGGAGGTAACCTACAAAAACAGTTTGCTAAGACTTGGATTGTCACTTACAAAATAGGAACAGGATGGACAGCTGGGAATAACAGACTAATGGGACAACATGTAATTACTAGTAACAGCAGCACAATAGCTACCTGGTGAGTTGGGTGGGTCATGGTACCTCTCTAAGCACCAGTTTCTTTGTCTGTAAAATGAGGGCACTTTGTCTGTCTTCTCAAGACTCCCTTCCATCTCCAGGCAGCTGGGGGTCTGCTAGAAACCAGGGTGTCTCTCTTGAGTTCCCAAAGTCCAGGGCTCTTCCAGAAATGGCTGCCGGACTGCCGAGCAGCCGGAAGGAAAAGGTTCTTACTCATTACATAGCCCCATAAATCATCTGGAGCCCATAGGATGTTTAATACGGAATCACTTAATTTAATAGTCATTTTGACATAGGAATTGTTTTTCTTAAAGCCAGAACTGCTGTAAAACCTCAAGTGATATTTTATGGCTGTCATAGAGTGAAATCATTCAGCAATTAGTGATTAATGACATACAACAGTGAATTTCTCCACGGTCACCTCCCCCGCTGCTGATTCTCCCTGGTCTCGCCCACTTCCCAGTCTGGCAGTCGTACCTGACTGACAACCCTGTTTTTATAACCTGCAGACATCTGAGCCTCAATGGCCATCCCCTCCACTGAAAAGTGGTGGAGTCAGGCGCAGTGCTGAGGCTAAACAGAAATATCTACATCAACGTGCTCTATTATACGGGGGGAAGTAAAAATGCAGGCAACTCTCAGACAAACCTCCAGGCATGGTGTTCGGTACAGTGAAATGAGCTGTGGACTCTCTAGGTTTCATTCTTTTTATAACCAGGTTAGCCCTTTCTGGAGAAAAGCACAAAAACACTGAGCTCAGCAGTCTTTTGCTCTCTCCTGCTTACCAGAATTCTCTCTTCCACTGTACTTTCAGCCCAGTCCCCACCCTCCACAACCCCTAACATCCTCTAGCTGAGCAGGGTCCTTATTGTGGCACCCTCCTCTGGTCCACCTTCCCACAAACCCCCAAAATTAAACTTGACAGTGTGGGCTTTGCACTCAGAAGAACCAGCCCCACTAGTTCCCAGTTCACGTAACACTTGCCACAAGCCTGTGGCAGATTATTGGTGTCTTCCTCTTAGGAACAAGGACAAAATATGAGAGTAGACCTCCCAATCCCCACTGCAGTGGATATAGTCCTGTGCTGTCTGGGTCCTACACTGGTCCAGGCATTCACTCCCAGTGTTGGAAATATAGGTGCTGGATGACTCTCAGCTGAGACCCTCACTGAGAAGTCTCCGAAGCTGGTGACAGCCACATGAACAAGGCACACCCCTCCCCCAGGGGTAGCCCACATCTTATGGTTAGTCAATGTGCAAGGTGATGACCCAATCCTCTAGCTCAAGGCTAGATATCTTCAAAGGGCCATTCCAGCCACACAGTTACTGCAGATTCAACTCCCACAAGCGCATCCTCTGCCCTGCCCATGCTACACCCATCCCCTCTCACAGAGGGCATTATTCCTGAGAGCTCCCAGCAGATCTCCTGCACATAAGTCTCCACCTTAGCCTATGAACCAAGGGAACATGGCCTACAATGTTTACCCATTCCCCAATACTAACAAAAATGCATAGAGCCACTCAGGGCACATTATTTCAGTGCCTTGTTAGCTTGGAGGAAATTACATCTAAGTGTGGCTTTCTAGGAAGTGTGTTAATAACATGCTGAATTTAAACACTCTTTAAAAATGTATTTGTAAAGTCTGTAAGTCTGTGGTCACTATAACCTATTGAGTTGTTTCCAAGTAGAATTTACGTTTCTAGATAGTATAAAGACGGGAAGCAACACTTTAGGGTCAGAGAAGGGTTTATATTTATTTTCTATTATTGAATATGTTCATTTTCACTTTTAAATGCAAAGCACATTTTCTAGATTTTTCTGGAGTTCCAGCTCCTGATTCCAGTAATCGCTGCCCCTGATGAATAGCCTTTTAATAGACCACCTAATCTCAAGCACTTCTTTCTATGGTTTGCCCTTCATCCCACTGCAAAAATGACCTTCCTAAAGGTCAGTGTTGAGCATGCCTGGCCCTGAGCAGAACCCTTCAAGGGTGTACTTGATTAACTGCAAAATCTTCAACCTGACATTTAAAGCCTCTAAGTTATCATTTTAATCTTCTTTCCAGCCTACTAGCCTCTCTTCTTCCACAAGCATAGTACTAGAAATTCATGATCCTCCCGAATTATTAACAATTATCCAAACACAACCTGTGTTCTCCCAGTTTTGAGATTTTCCTGCTGCTCCTTCCTCCACCTGAAATGCCTGCCACTACATCATCCTGGAAAGCCCATAAGGACACACAGAAGCTCTGCCTGTTGTAATTGGACCCATCTTTCAAGTTTCGTCTCACATGCCACCTCCTCCATTGAAGACTTTGTCGATGTCACCTCCTCTGATGACCCTCTATCTCAGCTTGTACCTCTCATGGTGCTCCACCATCCTTTGTATCAGACTTGGGTCCATTTGTCTCAACTTTTCTTTGCCCTGCTGTATCTAGTTAGCTTTTGCTGCATAATGGACTGTCCCAAAATTTGGTGGCTTACAATTACAGTTATTTAATTTGCTCATACATCTAGGGGCCAGATGGGAATTGGTTTGTCTGGGCTGGGCTCCAAGCTAGGAATGGGGCAGAGCATGGCTCCTCACCAAGGGGTGGGTTTAGGCATGTTCCATGTGTTCATTAAGAAGTCTGGGGTGAAGGGCCAGAGCTACCTTATGATGGCAAAGGTGACAGAGGCACACCAAGCAAGCATTTAAAAGCTTCTGCTTGGGTTACATCTGCTCAACTTAAAGAAAGCAAATCATATGCATGATCCCACAGTCAAGGGACTGAGGAAATAACTGCTGTATATATAGTAAAAAAAAGCTCCACAAAGTTCCATGGCAGTGAGTTTAAATGTGTAATTCTATTACTTAAGAGCCTTGGAACAACACCCGTACTTTTTATCTTTTAAATCCTTTTGTATGCATACACTGTTCACACAGTAGGGACTCCAAACCACCTCCTGAATGAAATTCCTCAGTAACTACACCTAAATAAACATTGATAAAATCAATAACCTCATTCATGCCAGTGTTAATAAAAACTAGAGGCATTTTTTTTCATAATGACTAACATCTATACAGCATTTTGCATTTACAAAACATGTTAATAATGCCTTACAGCTTTCAAAGCATGCTTAAATATACTATCTCATTTAGCATGGAGTATGCCTGCATTTTTAAAAGATGCCTGGAGGTGGCATTGTCTTCTCTGAATGCAGTGTCTCCATTGATTTTAACCATGGGTGTCAAATGCTACAGAGAAAGGAGAGTTTTTGATGAGGGGTCCCAGTCTATGCTGCTTCAAGTGAGGCAGGACAGGAAGAAGCTGGGAAAATTCCCTGGCAAGTGGAATAGGGAAGCTGAGACAGACAGCTAGCTGAGCAATTTACAGCCAGGTACAGAAGGTCACCTTTCTGGAGATAACATCTAAGACTCAGCTGTATTTCTGCTCCAGGCCCAAGAAAGCAGCAGAACCAGCTGCAGTGGCTGACCCTAACCCCCTGCCCTGTCAGTAAGCCATCAGTGGATACCATGGCCCTGAAAGGGCACCTGGAAAACTGATGATATTCTACTAACA